>JACDJE010000058.1:2510207-2532109 GCA_016647715.1 Pavo muticus
AAAAAAAAAAAAAAGAAAACCCAACATCTGGAAAGTGAGGATTCCTCCTAGCAACATTTTAAGCCCTTGGAAAACAATTCTGCTGAGTTGTAAGAGGAAGTGGCCACAGCTCATTGCCATAGAAGGAAACCATTCCCAGAAATAGACTTGCAAAGGTAGAAATATTCATCAATATTTAATAAACAAACAGGGCACAAAGTTAAAGAAGGCAAATCAGAACACACTCATCCCTGAAATGAATACTAAGGTCAACAGTTTGGACACTTTCCTAAAAGTATGCACATTTCTCAGCACTTTGCTGAATAGAGATGAGCTGGTCCCCAATCCAGCAATCCATTACAGTGACAAAATAGCTCTTAGTATGCCCAGTAACATGCATGACAGGAGCAAGTGTTGAGCTGCAGCCAAATTCTGTCTCTAAGTGAGATAAAATCAGATCCAGGAGGCTAATAAGATAAGGATCAGTGCTCTGTGTACATCTATTCATTCATCAGAGAACCAATTTAAGCAGAGGAAAAATAAATGGTATATGGAAAAATATGGGGAAGAAAAGCCTTCGTTAAGTATTATTTGTTTCACAGTTTTGTAAAATTTGAGTAGTTGTTGCCATTGTCAACAACATTTTTCTGAAGGCATTGACTAGCATGATAAGGAAGAAACTGTGATAAAGCCGAGCTATTAACTGCCTTCCACTCAAGTCCCATTCTACAACCAAGTGCTTTCACAATAACTGTAAGAGGCAAGTAAATAAAATATTCTTAGTCACATATTGTATATATCCCCATTTTTATTGTAAACTCCTTAAGGCAGAAACTCTTATTAATGCTAAATATATTAAAATTCAAATCAAATAGCAGAAAGGAAAATAAGTGTCAAATTAATTTAACTTGCAACCAACACTGCATTGGAAAATGTTGCAAATATCTCCAAGGAAAATTTGCAGTACTCAGAAGAACCTAAAGAAATTGATCAAATGGGCAAAGAAAAAGTTTTCAACTTGAAAATAAGGCTGTATCTTCAATTTAAAAGCATGAAATCATACATTTAACAGGGGAAAAAATATCTGCAAGGAATTCAGCCTCAGTTTTTACTTCTGGAGGAGAACAAACTGGCTTTCTGAGAGGATGCTGTCAGAGCTTCTCAGTCCTTCACCTAATGTGACTGAAATCACGACTGGATGTAAGACAGCATAGGACTTTGACATTTACTTCTCAGTTACCTCTTACCCTCCTGTTACTAGCTGACTCACAAGTCTAATCTATTTTCCATCTGGAACGTTACATATGGACGCACACTGGGAAAATGGATGCTACAATATGAATGAATGCAAGGACTTCTACACGTACAGTGTGGGAGTTAAAGTCCTTTGCACATATAAGAAAAATCTAGAAAATCAGATTCATGAGAGAAAAACAGGATGAGAGATGATTAAAAGTGGCAACTAATTTTACACTAAAACACTGAGATTCTTCTTAGAACAATACTTTGTTGAATCCTTATTAGCAGGCCACAGCCTTCGTAAACTAAATAGTCTTTGCTGTGATTCTCCTTTGTAATACACCTTTAGAACTAGTTTTCATGACCATATATATATATATTTTTTTTTTAATTAAATTTGACCATACTTGTGTTACAGTTAAGTTTTGTATATGCTTCAGGCAGGTTTTGAAAACCTATTACTATCATCAGGATCTCAACACCTCCAGCTCCTATTAAGGAGATCAGTGCATATCTTATGTTACTGCTGGCACTATTAAAATCAATAGACAAGCACAGTGATGATTGTAGCATGCACACTCTCCTGCAAATAGTATGAAAACTTGGAAGTTCAGTTAACAGAAATGTTCTCAGTTATGATGCCTAGCGAATTAGTTGTGCCTAATTCATTATATAGAGAAAGCAACTTACTGAAAACTAACAAATATCAACCATATTGTCAGCAGTACAATAATGTGTTCAGTATAAAAGACATTAGAAGAAAGAGATTTCAGGGTTTTCACAGCTAGCAAGAGTAAAAATTGGCCTTGGTCTCAAAAAAAAACCCCAACAACATAACATTTTAGGAAGAGAGTAGATTATTTCAAGCAAATTCTTTTTCATGCTAAGTAATGAAAAGCTACTATAAAGTTGTTCATAATGCTTTTTATTTATCTGAATTTCAGAGTTTATAGAAAGGAGCTGAACTGACAGGACAAGAGCTGAAGTGTTTTCTACCCATTAAAGAGGCTTAGTACAGATAATATATCCATACTACTGACCATATATCAATATAACATTAGTATTGACAATACAATTCATCCCAGTGCTGGAGAGACTCTCTTTTTGGAAAGACAGTAGTTGTCTTTACTATCCTTACAGTCCTTGGCATCTCTTTACTTGAAATACCATACCACTCTTTGTCATCAGGCGATACGAAAAGATCCAAGACTACTGAACCATAACACTTAGGCCAAACAAATACCTCCTGGCATTGAAGAACTATATTAATTCCAGTATATAAGAATCAAGGTGTGAAAACCTAAAATTCATCTAAGAATTGTCATCTAAGACTGACATATAGTGACAGCACAAAGCCTCTAGAGACGGAGGCTCAACCATTGGAAATGCTCTGTGAGTGCAAATCTCTGTGCCTCAATTCATCCATTTGTTTATTCCTGGAGACTGTTGATATTGTAAAAATTTAAAATTAAAACAACATACATACATAGGGCAGAGGGTGAAACCAAAGGGAGAAAAGTCAGAGAGAGGGAGGGACACTATAGGGTGTAGAACATTTAGGCCAAGCTCCTTAGTAACATGTAAACGACAAAGCAGAAATCAAACTGTTTTGATGCAGAACCACTTTCACCTGGTGAAGAAACACTGAAGATACTTCACTAGACAGGAGTAAAGATTTTTAAGAGATAAGCCCAAATACTGGATCATATATTCAATATTGGTCATTGTTTATTTATAATGTTGAAGAACTGAAATGCACGCATTGTTTTGTACTTATTTTAACACTGTTATCTTATATGTACTTGCCAATTTTCCATTAGATATACCCCAGAAGAACTTCTGGAGGTAGATCTCCTATCACTTGTGTTCTTTGCAATTTACAATCATTTACAATTACTTTGGTTCCTATTCACCTTCTTCAGATAAATTTGGCAGTGGTGCTTTTAGGTTTTTCCTTTTCTCTTCCTCACTTATTGGACAAATCTGTACATTCAGAGAAATGAAATAGGTGATATAAAAAAAATTCAAGTGATGATGAAAGTTTAGGTTAAAACATTCATGGTTTAAAAGAAAACATTGCATAAATAGTGCATTAGCATCCATGATCACCTATACTCTGATTTCTATATGAAAAAAGATGTATTAGAACACGTTTGCATAGAATATGTGTTTGTGGAACTCCAGAATTACACACATCCAAAAATTACTATTATGTTTCTGCCTAGGTTTCAGGCATAGACATGTGTATAATTAACAGAAAAATATATTGTGTTAATTAACAAAATTACAATAAGCTTCTATTTATCCTAAACAATAAAAAGACTGTTTAGTAAAGGGTACCTTTAGTGAGTAGTGCTTATAAGGAATCATTAGCCCGATACTTTAATGAATATTAGATAAACACATCTGGGGAAAACAAATAAACAGAAAAACACATCTGCACTGTCTCCGGCAAGATATGATACAGAAGACTACACTGACAAAGGATCTGGTTGGGAAGAGGATCTAACAACATTACCTCGAGAAAATCTGAAAAGAAAGAATTGTATTTGAGTATCTAAAAAGAAATTACAAAGGTGCACATTAGCAAGAAGCTGAAAGACTGACAACTAAAACAATCAAACACCAAGAATCATGACTGGTGAAAAAATTGTCTACTCTTGAGATGAAGATCGTACTTTCTACTTATATTGGTAATTCTTCTGAAGGAATGACACAGGAGTTGCAATAAATGCTTCACCAAAATCATTGCCAAATATATATCTTTTAATAGTATAAGAAATTTTGAGGAAAACTGTAAAAGCTTATGCCTCATCAATAGCAGATGAAACACAAAGTTCAAGCAACTCTGACATCACACCCCTAGTTTCAATTATACCCTGCCTTTCATTTTCATGCCAAACAACCTCACGTTCTACATTTTAATTTGATTCTCTGTCACTTCCATTTTCTTCTGAAGACCCAGGGTCTCCATTACCAAAGCTACAGATAAATGCCCAGCCCTCCCAGCCTTCTCATTTAGACTATTATAATTCTCATTCTGAGCTCGCAATTCCTTTCCAAAGGTTGATATTTGATCCTCCAACTTTGGCACAAGATGTTCCTGTGCCTGATATTTCACGTTAATCCTTCCTCCTAATTCTCTAATCATCTCAAATGCCATCTGAGATAGACCCTCAGAGGATAAATTCACTGCTAACATTCCTGCCTGCTTGTGAGTCATCACAAGTTAGAGACTAAGAAACTGTAATTGAAAAATGCTTCTCTGCAACTTCTTCCTCTGAAATATTTTTCCCAGCCAACAAATGATATTCAGGGGATTTGTCTTCTCAATATCATCTTGCACATCAGAAATAAAGGACTACAGAATAAGAAAGTTGAGGTAAAGCCCACTTAAATACAAAAAGAAAAAAAAGTCAAGAGAAAAAAAAAACAACAAAACAACTAGGAAACAAAGAAAAAAGCACAGAAATTCCTAAGTAAGCTCACATGTCTCAAGCTACCAGAGTCTAATTCTTACTATAGCATTCTACAGTGACATGTAGATGTCTCATCTGAGATATGGACATCACTATGCCACATGCTGCATGGTGAAAAAACAGCCCCTTAAGCCTTCAAAATCTATATAAAACTGTACAATAAAAAGTAGACATGGTAAATATATTTATATAGTTTTCCTGCTATTAACTTAAGCAATACAGTGGAGGTCATTTCTAATGCATGTCAAACCTTTTTTCCCCCATTTTGACACTTTTGCCAGTAGCTGTGGGCAAGGAGGCAAACCAACATTAAAGAAGGTGCAGAGTTTGCATCAGAAATGACAGTCAATAAGGAGCAAGGAAGACTCGGGTTAAAACAGAGATCTCACAGTCCCATAAACAATACTCCATCATCCACCTTCCTCGTGGACTCTGCCAGTTTTGCTCAGAACAAGCAAAGCTGTACTATCCAATTCAAAGCTGATTTGTATGGGACTTAACATAATACAGCGATAAGTAGTGGTGTAAAGGCAGAAGAATCTGTCCATCCTGTGCTGTCACACAACTGCTGTTGTTCTGAGCCTCATCTTTCTCTGTTGTGCTCAGCCTTGATATTCATTCAAACTTTTGATAAAATACCAGCATTGAGACATGAGTGATTTGTCATCTTTATACCCTGTAAACGCAGCATAAAAATAAGTTAGACTGATTGAGATTACACTGTTGAGGCAAAACAAAATAGGGATCAAATCCAAACTGACAGCTACATGAATTTTATTAGTTTGAAGAGAAAAATTTATGAAAAACTCTAATCCAAAAACCAATAAAGCACTTTGCCAAATATGATGTTATCTGAGTCTTGTCGTATTAAAAAAAGTTCTATTAAATCCCCCACTTTCAAGTTCAGCATCAAAAACACTCAGTTTAAATGATATTTCTGTCAGTTTTTTTCTTAACCTTCATGAAAAATTTACTATACCGTGCTTAGAATTACTTGAATAATACATATCTTGCTTTAAATTCAAGTTATTACGTGCACTTGTAAAATGCTATTTGATTTGATTCTTCCTCCCACACCTTAAGCAAAATATGTGACAATTTTGTTTTCTCTTGGGTAGAATGTACATGAGCTAACCCATTCCTCTGGGATTTTCAATTGCTAGCTAATCCAAAGCTATTTCTTTTAGAATTTCATGCAATGAAGTTAATGGACTCAAGAGGCTTTTTACTTTTTTTTTTTCTTTTAATTTTTAGTAGTTTCCTTTTTATTAATAAAAAGGTCCACAATATATTTTGTATTTTATAGACAAAACAAATAAAATTACAGAACTGCAGCATCATGACTAACAAACTCAACTACTATAATGCTTCTGCATTTGCAAGGTGACCCATAGCTACAGGTCTTTGTCCCTTTTCAGTCTTTTTGCTTGTACCAGTGTTTCACACAGATTCAATAAGATTTACCATATATTTTATAAAGGTATAAAATGTATTGTTAAGTCAAAAGAAACACTGCCAGCTACATTTGCATCACTGCTACTTTGCTCCTCCCACCACCTCTCTCCTCCCCTTTTTCTCAAATAGAATTGTCCATAGAATAGAATTCATCTAATTTCTGCATTTTCCCACAAGTTTTACATCTCATCTTTCCCAACTAGAACCTTTAATTAATTCCGGTTCTAATACATCTGACTCAGTGAATTTTTGAGAAATAATGCAGTTTTCATCCCCATATTATAGAGATGACCATCAATAATGACCCTGATAAACAGCAAAGTAGGTTTCATCCTTCTGATCCCCAAAATATCAGAAGGTCAAGATGACCTGGGAGGGAGAAGGAGGGGAAGTCTCTCATCTCTGCTAGAATTTCAGTAGAATCCCTTAACTCTTAATGAACCTCACAAAAGTAATAAATAAATAAATGTGAGCATACAAATGTGTTCTGACTGATTAAAAAGATGATATCCCAAGAGCAGCTAATTTAATACTAGATCAAATGAATGGAAGTTGAAATTACCATGTTTTTGTTGACTATTATAACATATTCAGGGAAAGCACAGGGATCTTTACATATTTCTGTGTCTCTTTGTAGTATCATTCTTTGTATGTTATAACAGTCAGTGTGGAATACACGAATTCGAAGGGATGAGGGGGTGCAAGAAGTTGTGGAGTGGATTACTGATGTACCCTAGTGAAGTTTATTAAAATGATTTAAAAAAAAAAACATNGAGCTTGGCCTGAAGTGGATGTTGCTTCAGCGAATTCAATTTTCCAAGGTATTAAGAACTGAGAAAGTAAAATAGATGACAGGCACTGAGGGTGGAATTGTAGCCCCTCTGCAGGTTAATGGGGCTTTTTGCCACTGACTTCAGGCAGGCTAAGATTTCAACTCTGCTTTAGAGAGCAAAGCAGAAAAGTGTTATACAATATTTAAACCTTTATCATTGTAAGCCTGAATTTGGCAGTAAAATGTGTATACTGACTCTACCTTCAAGACTCTTTGAAAGGTATGGAAGAAAAGCATTACATGGGAGTGTGGTGTTAGGATTATTCCACTACTAGATTGAAAGAAATTAAGACTTTCTAAAAATTGCTACTCTGAGGATATCGAGACTTTGAAGGATTGAAACCTATTATGGAGAAGAAAAATAAGATTTCTGAATAAACTACATTTTTTATATTCCTTTTAAGGGAGAAGACAACTGAGCAATGCAAGCTGACAGCTTGTTTTTTACATTCTAAACATGCTGGTTTCCTCAGCAGAGGCATAGCACCATAGAAGAAGAAAAAGTTTCATAACATAATTGGGAAGTCATGTCACTAAGACCTCCTACAGTCAAATGAACAAAAAGCCGCTGGTGCTGGAGACTAAAGCTCTCGGCACGCTTGTTTTCTTTTCCATGGATGGAGCTCCTGTGAGATTTGGAATAAAATCCATGTCTATTTTGTCTTCTTGTTGGCTTGCCTCCCTTTTTCCTATCTGAGGAGGATTTTCACTAAACATTTTTCTCTAAAAATCTCCGAAATCTTGTCTTCAGAGATGCTGCCTACTCTATTTCTTGCCTCTTTTTTAGGGATTTGTTTTACAAAATTCACATACACTGGTGGTCTCTAACTTATTGCCAATTTTAAAGCATTAACGTAACACATGCAAAGAAAGTATCTAAAATGTATGTAGCTTGAGGTCAATTAAAAATTTATTGGAAGCACATTTGGCCACTTAGTAAGGAATTATCAACTGCTACAACTCATTTTGATAGAGAAAAAACCACTTCTGATATTAAAGAGGTTTTTGATCCTCAGTCTTACCCTCAGAGAGTAAAATGAAGAGAAATGTAGAAAAAATCTGCCTTTAATTCCAACTCGCATATAATTTCAGTGGTCTGAATATTTTACCTTGATCTTAGTGGTCTGAAAACACATTAGGATATAGACCATCTTAATACCACCAGATGTAAGGAAGAAAGGAAATTGAGAAAGAAATATGACAAAGATGACAGGCAAGGCAGCATGGCAATGGATCAAAAAATCAGGAGCAGAGGGAAGAACAGCAAATACAGAGGGGAGCAAAAGAGACAGTCATCAGAGAGGGCAGTAGAGGATGGAAAAAGAAATAAGCCAAGAAAGGAAGGGAAATCTAAATCAGAAGTGCAGTGGAGGCAGAAAATATCTAAACAGAGCAGAGATGTCACAGAAAGAAAACAAAGTTGCAGAGAGAAAACTGATAAATTATGGAAATGAGATACAGAAGAGCTGAAGAAAAAGGAAAGCAAAGTTGTTGAAGCAGAGAAACAGAATAATAAAAGGGACCACTTCACCTCTAGGAATACATTCAATTCCAATCAGTAGGTGGCTTGGGACCTACATTTAGTGGACCAAATTCCTGGGGAATTAAACAAAATCTGTAGACTACCACAGGTTCTGGGCAACACAATTACAAGCTGTCTTTCAGTGCGTTTAGGCTTTCACTGGGCTAGCTCGATTTTTTTGTCTGTCTCAACATTTATGCCAACCTTACTTTATCTCTCCAGCTGTCTCCTGTATCTTTCTCCCTTTATGCTTTTTCCCTTGCTATTCTTCACCTTGATTTAAAAGGGTAACTGTAACTACTGCTCTTTCCAGCCACAAGAAAAGACTGAAAGATGACAATGTATCTACAAAAACAACAGAACAATTGTAAAGAAGGGAGATCCGTCAAGAAGAAACAAGACAGCAGTGCAATTCACTATTTAGTCTTTCACACTGCCAAATATGGATATTTGAAAGGCAACTGTAAACATCCTCGTCTCCATGTTAAAGTACTACAAATTCCTAAGAGTAAAAAAACTGTTAAAAATCTTACACGTTGAAGCGTGTAGATGAATAGCCCTGGTAACCTCAACTGAAGTTGATTTTGATGGATTTTATTTTATTTTTTTATGTTTTTAAACAACTATTTTTCAATAATGCTGCCCTGGCTCCTAGATGCTCTTTTAGCCCCTCAAAAGTACATTATCTTTCTTCATCACCAGTTCTGCCAAACTGAGTCCCACTTCAGTGTTGAAATACTTGGCCAGAAAATAAAAGCCTCACAGCCATAACACCAGTGCTTTTGAAAGTGGATTTGATTCTACTGTTCCAACACATCACTGAATTTGAACTGCAGCTTTTTGTGATACTTCAATTTATTCTTTCAAAATTTCAGCAGTAAGTTTTTACAAAGGAGGCCTGTTAGTGAGCCCTTCCCACTCCATTCTTTGCTGCAAAGAGAGGAAAGCAAACCAGATTTGGAGCACTAATGAAACACTTCAGGAATTAATGGTATGCATGTGAATGTGATACTGTCAGATGTTATTCATTAGATCTCCTGATTAGCAACCTTCTTGCTGAAAAGAGCAACAAGACCATGACACTTGCAGTTTGGGACATTGAACTATAAGCAGTGCTATACCAATTGGTGTGTTATAATAATGTAGTTTTATATATCACCTTATATTTAATACATAATAAGGCAAATGTGAAAGGATGGAGAGTAACTAATTAAGACTTATTTTCTTCCTTGTATAAAACACTGATTGTCGTGGCTCATGCTGGGACACCACTCAATTTTGGTGAAGCTCCCTCTTTCAGTGACATCTGTTACACATTCATGCAAATATAACTGATATGAGAACAGCTTATAAATAAGACAAATCCTGCATCACTCACTAGGTCCAGCTCTGGAAGTGCAGAAAGGCTAGGAAAGATTTGGAATGTATGTGAACTTGCACAGTTCTCATGGTGAATACCCCCATTGGAGATAATCACAGATTTTTAAAATCAATATTTGTTAATTCCAAGTTCTTAATCTTTCAAAATCAAAACCTTTTGTGAGAATATAAAATATGCTTTAACACTTTTCCACCAGGAAAGCTTCTAAACTCTACGGCAGGTTTTCTGATCAAAACTAGAGAAAGAACCCCAGATGATGATTACTGAGCCAGAGTGGGAACCAACACTGTAGTTTTATTCTAGGGGACTTCAGAAAGCAAACATGAAAAACAAACAACAACAACAAAAGAAACCAAAACAGAAACACAACACAAAATGGAAACAAAACAAAGAAAAAGGCAGCAAAAACCAAACCCCTACAAACATATTTCAACTTAATAAAAATTCTTTCGAACATTTTCACTTGAAGCAAGCATTTTCTGCTCAGGTTCACTACCAACCAGAAAAGGATTGCAGCCCTCATCACTGAACTGAGGGTTAAACAGGAGAAAACTCAGACAAGTGAAAAATTACAAGCATGATCCGTAAAATATTCTGACAGCTGGAAGCAAACTCACAACTGAAAGTCCAAGAAAAGAGTCCAACTGTGCAACTAGAGCTGCTCAAATTGTCTGACAAGGATGATTCAGTGACCAGCTTTTCCCACAAAGAAAATGGGTGTGCAGCACCACTCGTACTGATTTCTGCTTATGCTGCTGAACTTGTCTAGCTGACCCACATGTGGTCTCTGAGCTAATGCTTCTTAAAATGTAAGCTTCAAAAATATTACAGTTTTCTACTTATCACATACCAGTGAACCATCAAAGGAATGGACAAAGGAAACTGCCAAGCATGAAAACCAATCATTGCTTAAAAAAAAAAAAAAAAAAAAAAAAAAAAAAAAAAAAANTTAAAATGATTTAAAAAAAAAAAACATTATTATTATTATTATTTTTAATAACCCGTTAAACTCTGCCTAGTTTATTTTTCCAGATCAGTAGCAGGTCTTCCTCACATTAGTTAGGTCTAGAGACTCCAAAGTCAGACTAGAGAGGTCAGGACATATGTTGTTAGAAATCTGACAGTCAACAGTGCTTGGAGTATCCTTCAATAGTTCAGAACTAGTTCATGCAGTGAGCTACCTCAGCTCACTTCTACAACTCTATTTCCAGTCCACATCTAAAGCAACACCAAGTGCCTATGGCTTTTGATGTTCGGAGAAATAGGTGGCTTCAATTGAATTCTGGGTGGAAACCAACCTTTTTGTTTGGCTTCTTATTTCTCCTAAATCTTTTTCTAAATAGATAAAGAGAATTCTCCCACTTTACACTGGGGGAAAAAGAAATCTCAGTGTTGTGGCTGAGAGTTCTGGAAGTAGAAACAATCAGCACAATTATTGTTTTGAATACCTTCATGAGATCTAAGTAAGAATCATCAGCCAGTTACTATGGCTAAAACACCAAACTAGAGCTTTGAATGACTGGGATGCCAACCATGACACAAGGTAATAGCAACAGTTTTTTTTCCATTTCGTTCATGTTTTAAGCAACTTAAAAGAGCAGAGATACATTTACTCCTAGCTTTTTTTTTTTTTGCTGATTGAAAAAACATGAACCAAAATTCTATCATTAAACAATGGTTCAAGGAAAAGAACAATACCTACGTAATAATTAAAGAGATGGTTAATTTTACCAGATAACAACAATAATAAAAATGCCAGTAAAAGAGAGAAATGTTTATTGACTAGTTCTCGTGTTCATCAACAAAGATTGAGTTCAGTAAACCTATGCAGATTTATCCATTATTACAGCACTGGAAGAAAAAAAAAGGTGGGAACCTCACCAGATCAAATATGGTTGGTTGCTTTTGCTCAGAATTACGTGATCAGTAAACTGAAAGTAGTTGATAAGAGGTAGCAGAGAAGCAGTATTTTTTATGAGCCCCACATCACTAGTCGTGAATCAAACCAAAACTGCTGAGAAGAGGCAGTGAATTGAAGAAGCTGGCAGTTATGTTTCATCCTCGGCACCATTAGAGGAGATAACAACTATCCATGAATAGCAAGTGCGCTAATATACTCCTATAGCCTAAAAATAACTAACAGAATTTAAAAAATAAAAATAAAAAGATATAGAGTGATAAAAACCTACAATTTTTCAAATACAATTTAAACTGAAAGGCACAATGACAGGAAATGGTGTCAGGTCTACACCAAATACAGCTGATTTTTGAGAACACTGTAAAGAACTATGGAAGTTATTTGACAGACTTGCAGTGCCAATGACCGGAGTTACAGAATGATTTACAAAAATAATTTTAGAAAATAAGTATGTAATAACAAATAACGTAAGGATCAAATGTACTAAAAAAAAAATCTGAGGTTACGACCAGAATTATGAAGTCTTACAAAGCAAATAGTGCTAGACATGTATAAGTTGGAAAGGAGTTGACAGTCTGTTGATGGACAGCCATATGCTGTATGGAGCATGGGGAACTTGGGGTGATAGAAACTTCAGTCTTTAAAAGATTTCTTCTTTCTAGAGTTATTCCAGTTTCACCACACATTTGCATGTTTAATAAACGTGTAAACATATACCTGCATTATTGTGCAGATGAGGGAGGAACTGTCATGCCCTTGTTTCATTTGATTTGGCTGTAATATGGAGCAGCATCCTACACTTTTACCAGCTCCACAGTTTCCTGAAATCAGATAAATGATAATAAGAATATCAGAGGGTTTGGTGTTCAACTATATGTTAAACTTGAAGCCTTAGCATTACTTCAAGTGGAAAGTTTTATGTAAATTGTTTATGGAATCACAGAATCATAGAATCACCAAGGTTGGAAAAGACCTCCAAGATCATCCAGTACAATCGTCCACTTATCACCAATATTTCCCACTAAACATGTCCCTCAGTACAACATCTAAACATTTCTTGAACATCTTCAGGGACAGTGAGTCCACCGCTCCCCTGGGCAGCCCATTTCAGGACCTGACCACTCCTTCAGAGAAGTTGTTTTTTCTAACTTCAAACACGAATCTCCCCTGGCACAACTTGAGTCCATTCCCTCTAGTCTGATCGCTCATTACACAGTAGAAGAAGCCAATCCCCACCTTGCCGCATCCTCCCTTCAGGCAGTTGTAGAGAGCAACTGAACCTCCTCTTCTCCAGACTAAACAATTCCAGTTCCCTCAATTGCTCCTCTTAAGACTTACTCTCCAGACCCCTCACCAACTTCACTGCCCTTCTCTGAACACACTCCAGGGCCTCAATGTCTTTCTTGCAGTGGGAGGCCCAAAACTGAACACAGTACTCGAGGCGTGGCCTCACCAGTACTGAGTACAGAGGTACAATCACTTCCCTGCTCTTGCTGGCAGCACTATTTCTGATACAAGCCAGGATGCTGTTGACCATCTTGGCCACCCGGGCACACTGCTGGCTCATGTTCATCCGAGCAGCGAACAATACCCCCAGGTCCATTTCCTCTACACAGTCTTCCAGCCACTTTGCCCCAAGCCTGTAGGGTTGCTTAGGGTTGTTGTGGCCAAAGTGCAGGACCCAACGCTTGGTCTTGTTGAACTTCATCCCATTGGCCTCAGTCCAGCTATCCAGCCTGTCCAGATCACTCTGTAGAGCTTTGCTACCCCTGGGCAGATCAGCACTTCCTGCCAACTTGGTGTCATTTGCAAACTTATTGAGGGTGCACTCAATGCCTTCTTTCAGGTCATCAGTAAAGATATTGAACAGGACAGATCCTAGTACCAACCCCCAAAGTGTAGATTTACCCAACAAGAGAAGATTTATCAGCTTGGTGTGAGGACTGGTCCAAAAGTAATGCCTCCTATTTTATTATGTTGGCCCACAATCTCACAGGCTGATGCTGGTGATATGAGAGCAGAATTTGAACTTCCCCACCAACATTCTGTTACATTTTCTTGTCATGTGACAGATGGCAGCAGAGGGGCAGTCTGACAAAATAGTGTCTGACACTGAAGTGCGTATACTCTTAGTATCTGTTGTAGTTTCCATGGAAGTAAACAGGAGGCATTACTTTTGGAGCAACCTAGGTATATAAGTAAATAAATAAGTAAGCAAATAAATAATGTTCTTGTTCTTTTGTTGTTGAATCATGCCGCTTAGCACCAGCTCTTATTTCCTGTCCAAAACCATTTTTCCTGGATGATTTTTTCAAAGTAAGATGAAAATGCTTAGTTTCATTCTGGCTTTTTCGATGTTAGGTTTTCCAGTTGCACTTCATCTGTCATTGTAGTATGCTCATTTACTCTCCCATTCAAATATCATCTGGATGCTAAAGGAATGCCATTCTCACATTCAGATTTTTAGAAAGGCGATCTTAGGGACTTCATTTTTTTAAAAAATATTTTTATGGCTTTACAGAAAATGCAGTTAAAAATCAGTTGACCCATCCAATAGCAATTATGTTCAGACCATTTTCTAGTTCTCTGTACATAATGACATATAAGAAAAAAGGTTTATGTTTTTGCTTGTTTTTTTAATAAAACATATTTTTCTAAATCAATGAGATAGAGTTAGAAGTCATAAATTGAGGGTACTCTGAAAGAACTTTCACTTATGACTTCTTCCATCCCAAGAGAGGAAAGAAACAAGCAAGGAGTATGGATTGATTATTAGTTAACAGAGGAAGATGATGGAGGAAGAGGATAGAAAGAATTCATTGAATTAAGCATTCAGAGGGGGAACTGAGAGATAAGGCAAACATTTCATCAAGGACCAAGAGATTAAGAAACAGCGGCACAAAGCACTCAAATTTTGGAAAGTCCTAGGGACTGTGGGTCACTTACTGGGTCAGTGTTGAACTGATTTGTGGATGAAGCAGCTCAAATGAGTTAATGTAACAATTCAGTAAGACATTTGGAGTATAGAGTATCTTCCCGCTTGCTGGCATCAAAGTGGCAGATGGAACCTATCAGGCACAATAAGCCTGTGAAGTTTAGTAGACTATATGGACTACAATCATCAATGAAGGAGGTACATCTGTAGAGCTGTAAAACATCTGCATTTAAAATACAAACATAATTAAACAGCAAAATACATAAGAAATCTTGAAAGATTAGAAAACAAAAACATCACTGCTAGCAAGCGAGCAGCACACAGCTAGAGAATATAATTGGATGTTATCCAGGACATTTTTATGGGAACTGTAGAAATGAGAAATGAGTTGCATCCAACTACCATTTCAAACATATTTTAGCAAATGTCTTGCAAGTAAATTGCTATTTTGAAACAGCTAAATTAATCTGAAAAAATGTTTAAACAAGAAATAATGGTGCCATATAGCCAACAGAGAAAACTGTGATTACAACTTCCAAATCAGGAAGGTCACTGGGTTATGTATAGATTTCCAGAGAATAAATGTGATCTCATTCCCCAAGAGGTACAAGTATAAATGTGATGAAATATTAGAGCAACTGTGGTAATCTGAGTTTATAATGGCATTTGAACCAAATGGTATTGGCAAATATCTCCAAGGAAAATCTTACTCACTGTGAAGGCTCTGAATTCAGAACAAATGTCATTCTCTTACACAGGGAAAATAACAGCATTGATCGGCTGAAGTGCTCATCAACCCAGACAGAATATACCGCTGAAGACATACATGATATGATCTGGAAATAAATGATGGAGAGATCACAAAAATTCTTTGAGCAACACAAGCAATATCCCCATAAAACCAAATCAAACTGGTATGACTGTAAACCCAGACAGAAATGTCACCAGGATTTTAATGGACTAAGACTAGGCTATATCTGGATAAAACTTTTGATAGATAATGTTTGTAGAAAATCAGTAACAGAGACAGAAAGGAAACAAAAGAGGAGAGTGTTAATATTCTTACATTTCACCAGTTAATACAGTCTTCTGATGCCAATGTTTAGAACCGGTAGTGCTACTGATAAAGCATATCAAAAGCACACTAGAAACTAGAGGGGAAAAAAGAGATTGCTAGAGATCTAACAGACTTCGCACATGATCAAGGAAGCACCATAACCACAACCAGTAATAAGAGAATGGGACATAACTATTTGATTGTTATTATTAACAGTTTTCAGTAGGGAAAAAAAATATGAATAGAGGAGAACCATGAGTTTCCAATAGTATACTCTGACAATATATCTGAATAAGTTGAGAGAAGTCATTAAGAAGTAACACTCCTGAACACAGAAAGAGTACAAGAGAAAAGTCAAGGAACCTTGTACTGTTGCACACTTTCAATCAGTGAGGCGCTGTGCCTCACTGTTTGAGTTAAATCAAAATTAAGATTAATGATGACAGACTACTGAGGTGGTGCCTCAGCTTCTAGCCACTTTCTTTTTCAATAGATCATCATTAAAAGACAGTAACTACTGACAATTTTCAAAATACAAACTCATTGTATTGAGGTTGAACCTTTTCCCCTTTTCCTCCCTTTGCCAGTGGTGGAGCACAGTAAATTTTAAACCCTACAGGAGAAGCCAGAACAATGTCCTCCATATTACAAGACAGCTCATAACGAGTATTACCCACTTTAACCAAGAACAACCACCAAGACTAAGCTCCATAGGAAAATTTGCTCACAATTGAAGTCATTAAGTGGCATTCAGATTACTTTGGCAGGCCTTTCACAATCAGAATCACAAGGAGAGTCCGTGTTGTCTCTACAGACCCTACCCCTATGAGGAACATGAACAAAAACCCTCGTCAAGCAGTCACCCCATGAGGGAATCATAAGAAAAAGTGCTCACAAAGAAAGACTTTAAGTGGACTTTAATTTCCTTCAGCAAGCCTTTCACAACCCCACTAACAAGGGGAATCTTTGCTTTTTCTCTCCAGTCCCTACACTTACCACAAACTAAAATCTTCATCATTGCCCAGATTCAAAACACACTTCACCCCAGAGCACATGCAGAAAGGGATCAAAATGGAAGTCTTTTAGTGATTTTCAACTTCTTTTGGCAAGCCTTTCACAACCAGGATTACAAGAGGCATCTACTTCCTCTCTCTCTGAACTCTACCTCTACCCTGAACTCATACAAAAATAATGGTGAAATACTCACATCATGTGGATGAACACTTCTGAATTTATTCTCTAATGTAACTCTGCTAAGGCAGAGTTACATTAATTTGGCATTTACTCTTCAGATGGTTCTATGCTTGTAGCTATTACTGTTCTTTTGGTTCATGCCCAGATTAGCCATTAGTGTGTGGATTGTCACTACTCTGCCAAGCTTTTTAGAACAAACAAAAAATAAAAGCCACTTTGCTAAGATGGCAATAAACATTTAAATCTCAATATCTCCTTATAACTTTAGTAACAGTAAAAATATGGAGCCAGCTTTCATGTACAAACATAGAAAATGGGCTAAAATCATTAAGGCATTAGCGATTTTACATAATTAAAATTGGCATTTTATATTTGCTACAATAAAAATAGTAATTTCATAGAGTAATTGTCATCAGTGATTGGTGTTATTGTATATGCTTATTAAAACACTTATTTCTGCAGGGGGGAAATTAATTGAAAAATGGCACAAGAAAGCTAAGGAGATAGATTAGGATATTGCCAAATAAGAAGGCAATATTTTACATCACATGATACCAGAAAGAGGCCTTGCCCTGCTTTTAATTTGATTTTCTGAGAAGTATCTGCCTGGCTATTGCTTTGATTAATTAGTAGGAAAAATATTACATATTTTTATTTTATCTTCCATTTTGCTGTGACGCATCTCAAATCTGATATTGTGAAGTTGTAAAGTAGTTAATTTCATCCTTCATGTTTCAAAAGCGAGAAGAATTTCAAGTATGTGTGAAGGAGGAAAGGGGTAATGGGCAAATGATTTTTACAAATGAATACTTGCTTTTTTTTTAAATAAAAACAGACTTCACAGCATAGAAGACTTGCTTGATTGGTGATGCACTGGTAGTCCTAGCCCTAGGGATGTGAATATCTATATGGGGAAAAATCCTATGACTTCGTGTGAGGAAGTAAGTTTATTTTCTAATGAGAGATTATGATTAACCCTCTCCACACTCTCTTCCCTTCTAAACAAAACATTATCCCAACAGTGCCATAGTTTCACCCTCACTAATAAAGAACATTTTTGCCCCAGAAGTTATTTTAATACTCTGTTATCAAAACAATCACTGTCCAATTTTGATTTGCTAGACTGAAATGACAGAGCTCTTCTATTTTCCCATTCTGGAGCAGGTTCTCCAAAGCAATCTCCCTTTATTATCTTTGTACCACATACAGGTGACCAGAAACACTCACAGCGTAAGAGTCAAGTGTCCTCTGCAACACAGCTTGCATAATGGTAACAGCTATTCTGACTCTAGAAATCATTGTGTTCATGTGAGTCTGTTTTCCTCTCCCACAAACACACCACAGTTGCAGCTCAGAAGTGTTCTATGATGGCCCACTCCACATGAGATTTTCATCTTTCTTCAATGGAAGAAATCTGAACTTTCTAGCAGAAATGGATGCTTTTGAACCTTCTGTCCCCTCTCCTCCCCAGAATTAAAAAGACTTGACAGTTTATTACTTAAAATACATTAAATTCATATTGTAAAATATTCTGCATCTCAGCTTTAATTCCCTCTATTCTTTTTTTCTTCCTGTCTTTGAGCTCGTACTCACTCTAATCATCCTTACAGATGCTAATGGACATTGCTCAGTTTTCAATTTTTTTTTCTTTACCTTGTCCCATCCTACAACCTAGAAAACTTTTCTTCTTTCTGTAGCGTCTTTTTATGTATGTAGCTGAAACTTCTTTTCCTATTTGTTTTCACTTCTTTCACACTTTCTAAGTCAGCCTGACTTTTATCAGGTCTTATATCATCTGTACATAGCCTAAGCTCCAGTACACAGCCTCCTGTGCTGCTCAGTGCCTTTCAGTTTGCAAAGGTGTTTTCCTCTTGCTGCTTATTTTTGTCACAGTGAATTTACAATCCTTCTATATCGGCGTTTTCCACTGATTATTACTCCAGTTTATGATGCCTCATGCGTCTCTGATGACTAGAAAGGTGAAACAACTATATAACTAAATCTTTGAGTTTTTCAGGTGACCTCACTAACCAGAGCTTTTCATATTTGCCTGAGCTTTCCCTTTGGAAGAAACAGAGCAATAGAAAGAGAACTGATGAAAAGTCTAGAGATATCTTTCTTCTAACATTATGGTCGCTATAGCCAATTTATTTTCCAACAAACTATGAACTGGAGGTACTCCTCATCAAACTGAAAGCATTTCTTAATACTTGCATTTATTTCTTGGCACTTGTGCAAATAGAGTAGCCATACTTTACAATATAAGGTTCTGGAAAAAGAAAATGCATTTCCTCCAATGTCATTCACAACATCTTTCTTAAAGTAAAGAGGAACTCTTGGTTTCCTGTGCCAGAACTACTGAATGAAACCTATTCTCCCTTCTGCATTCTGACACAAACCCCTTATAGACTCCATCTACAAGCAGTCACTTGTTTCAGCACTTATTTTTTCAGCTCACCTCTACTTAATTCCACTAAGTAGGAAGCAAGTTGAGAAATACAGGAAGGAGAAATCATGGAGCACTGCAGAATGCAGAGGTATTTACACATATTGGTCATCATCTGGTAAAGCTTCAATCTTACCTGGTTAAGATACATCAACAGCCAAAACTGCAAAGTCAGGGAGAAAAATTTCCCATGACAATAGTACTTAGTGTCCTAGTTAACCTTAAAATAGCTAGATCCATCACCACTACTTATGGGACTATGGGACAGGAGTATCAAACACAGCATGGATTAGATCCGCCTCAGAAATATTCCAGCTCTTCAAAGTGTAGTACCTAGATTGATTATATAAAATACTGCCATTCTAGCATGGCTGTACCTCAAGCATCTCATGCAAGTGGGCCGAAGACCTCCGAGGAAATGAATGTGGTGTAGTACTACTTCTGAGATATGTCTGGATGGCTGCAGAATCAGAAATATATTTCAGCCATACCATCAGTATGATTTACAGCTTAATAACTTTGTTTCCAGAAATAAAGCAAAGTTTTTATTTAATGGCTGAAATACTGCCATTTTCTCCAAAAGCCAGTAATAATTTAAATTCATGACTTCTGTATTATTCATGTGGTCCAATTTAATATGAAGAGTTTTTCTGGTGTTCAGTGTTTATGAAAAGTGTCTCTTTAGGGTATAACTTTTTTATGACAGACAGATGCTAGAAATAGGTACATGGTGCTCTGCTGCCGTGAACTGGGGCTTAAAAATAAGGACCATAATTTTTGAACCTGAATAGACGAAAACATAAGGATCTTTTCTTGACAAGATGCTAGACCAATGGAGCATAATCTCATCTTTTTTTCCTCCCTACTACTCTTGTTCCTCTAGTGTACCTTCCCTCTTCACTCAACAGGAAAAAAGGCTTTGTAAAGTACCTACACTTAATACCAAGCTCAGAGAAAACTCCAATTTATTTCATTATTTGCTACCATCCTTCAGGCCTCAAAAGCTTCAAAGATAAAAGTAAACAGTTTAGTTACAGTAAGGAAGATCAGATACTAGTGACAAACCTGAAAAATTGCGATTCATTCACATTTTTAGTACTTTTTGCTTGCACAAAGGATCATTATTATACCCATGTATTTCTGTGTAGAAGGAAGAAGGAAGAGGAGTAGTTGCTTGGCTTTTTTGTTAGCAGTGAACTGGAGAATTAAGAAGTTCATTGGAATAAATATTTTTTTAAACAGCACAGGATAGGCAGTGATGGTGCAATGAGCATTTTTACAAAGTTCTGTGTTTTGCACTGTCACCATGGAAGAAGCATATTACATTCACAGATCCCACTTCATCATACAACTAGTACCTACTGTCATGTGACATTCACTTTATGACTTCAGTTTTTCTCTCCTTGATTTAATCAGCATCAACTAATCAAAGGTATGTATAAGGACACTGAAAGCAATGCTTCAATTTTATGTGAAACAGTTTGGTTGTAAATGAATGTAATTAGAAAAAAGGTTCTTCATCCATTCTTCAATGAGTATCTTCATTTCATTAGATAAATTATCTTCTCAAAATTTTCACTAATCTTAACTACAACATTTATTACCCACGCTAGAAATCTGGAATGGTTCTGCTGTCAAATTAAGTGCAATATATGTATTTCAGTTTTGCAGATGATAGCTACTAGTCTTTTACATGAAGTCTTACTGTGATGTATTTAGACATTAAGCCCAAAACCCCATGTGAACTTATATTTCAGGTGTGGAAGGGTAACAGTAATAATGTTTCTTTACATTACTTATACTATCATCCATCAACATGAAGCAATCATTAACTAGATTTTTTTATCCAGTACAGTGCTACAAATGCATAAGGAAGGACTTGTTTTCAACTATAACATTAATAATTTTTAAATTATTTGTAACATGAGGGACTGAAGAACTGCATAAGTGTTAAGTGCAGTGGTTCTGTAAAGTAAAACTGCTTGCTACGCAAAAGTTAAAAACAGAAGATTAATTAAAGACAAAAATTTCCTCTTATTGACTAGACTGCCATAACAAAATCACAGACTATTGAATATTGCTTTTTCCAGTATTTCCTAAAACAGCTTAATTACATTTCTACAGAATATTGAATGAGAAACTACTGAAAACACAAATAGAGAAACAGACTCTAAATTTGCATCTAGGATCAAAACCAGGATACTATTCCAACAGCCACCATTGACAGAGCTCCACAGAATCCATATTGCATGTTTGGACTGAGCATTACTAAAAACAATCTCCACATGACCTTCAGTACACATTAATTTGATAGTCAAGTTTATACGTCACTGTTACTCCCACCCATTCACTCTCAAGTCAGGGATCTAGGCTGATCTTTAAGTAACTAGGATGGAGCTTTAAAAATAAATACAAATAATAATAATAATATTATCAAAATCCCCTTTCTTTTTTTTTTTTTTTTT